>NKZO01001739.1:0-13844 GCA_002370185.1 Metschnikowia sp. 01-655c1
ATTACTATTACTATTACTATTACTATTACTATTACTATTACTATTACTATTACTATTACTATTACTATTACTATTACTATTACTATACTAACTAACTATATATACTGTGCAGTAGGTGTATAGTCATTTCTAGAATTTCTTCTACAGCTGCCACTGATAGAAATAATACCACTCAACAATCTCTACTGTTCTAGTATTCTAGCCAATTACTCGACTTAACTCCCTACTAATACTATATTAGACTCTATTACTATACTAACATTTATTACTATGATGACTATACTACTAAACTAATTATACTCTTCATTACTAGACTATTATTACCATGACGATTATGACGGTTACGACAACTACGATGACTCTATTAAATATACTACTCTACTGCTCTACTATATACACTATTAACTATACTACTAATACTATATAGAATCCATCAACTATACTACTCTACTACTCTATTACTCTACTATATACACTCTAATAACTATACTACTAATACTGGCTATGCTACCATTAAAGCATTACTAAAACCACGCCCTTAACAACTACCTGAATATAATGACTATACTAACTAGACTACCTTATTACTGAGAACACTATTTTACTAGTGGTTCTCACTATGTATTAGTATTCTCGACCACTATATTACTATTACTATTATTTTACACTTCTATGCTAACTATATTACTATACTAACTATACTAACTATACTAACTATACTAACTATATTACTATACTAACTATACTAACTATACTAACTACTAACTATACAGTATTTTTCACAACTATTCAAACCAGTGCGGCAAAATCAAACAAACCAATCAATCAAAAAATTGTGTACCCCTTGGCCCAGTCTTTCAAACCAAATGGCGTAATGTTTAACACCAACATTGATTAGAATTCATTATTCTGAAATGTTAAATCTGGAGGATTATCTATGTACTACATTTGGGAGACGTTTGGGAGTCTGCAGTTAAAATCAAGGGCTACCCCGGAATTGGGTCTAGCGAGAAGCCAAAACACCCGTACACCCGGCTACCTCTGCAGAAAAAGGCCCAACGCAAACGACCGTTTTTTCATGATACGGAGAGAAGAGTGGGTTTGGTGGAATCCTGGAATTCCGGAATTCACAATGCATATTTTTGTAGTTGAAAAGGTTTGATGGTGGCCTTTTAAAGGTGCCGTGAACTTTATGGTCACGTGACCTCCGTTAAGTTCCGGTCTCGTGCTTCTTTCCACTACACCATAAACTGGCAAAATATTCAAGGAGAATCTTAATTTGGTAAAACCGGATGCTCTAAAACAGAATTTCCCTTGCTGGTTTGGATAGTTTTGAAAAAACACTGTATGTACTTCATTTGGGAGTCTTGCAGTACCAATCAAGGCTCAAAACGGACGGAACTGAAGTGGAAAGAGTATGAAACTTTATGAATTATTGGTCTGTTTAATTGTGCTAGTGGTTTGAATAGTTTTGAAAAACACTGTACTAACTATACTAACTATACTAACTATAAACAATTAATACATTACTAATACTATGACGATGACACTAGAGGGCGAGAGAGTTATTCTCACTTATTGAAGACTACGACTGATGATCAGATAAATATGAGAATCGGAAACACCACCAAAAATCAAAAATACCTCTGATCCCCTAAAATCTCATCGACAATGGAATTGAAAGCAATTTTCTACTTTAGACATGATGGGAAGATCAGAATTGTTTGTGTAGAACCTTTTTTAGTGCGTACTGCACATAAACATCATTTCAATAGGAGAAGCCATACCAGTCACTGAAATTCCCAAATTTGGGCCAATAAATTTAATGATCCGATTTCCTTTCAAAAAGAAAACGTAGATAGAAGCGGTATTGTTACAGGACGACTTACTAACTATACTAACTCCTAACTATACTAACTACTAAGTATACTAACTACTAAGTATACTAACTACTAACTACTAACTACTAACTACTAACTACTAACTACTAACTACTAACTACTAACTCCTAACTATACTAACTCCTAATTATACTAACTCCTAACTATACTAACTCCTAACTATTCTAACTCCTAATTATACTAACTCCTAACTATTCTAACTCCTAATTATACTAACTCCTAACTATACTAACTTATTTTATTCCTACGTTAATATTAGGTTCTCTGCCTGATCCTTTGTATACCCTCTAACCAGCCAGCTACCAGCGCGCACTTCTCTGGATCAGTTATATAAGCACCTCACTTCCTGGCCTGGAGGAATCAATGCGATGAACATACTAACAGAGTACGTGACGTAAAAAGAACTTAACATACGATTTTATCTATACTTTTAGATATTTGCTAGTAACATATCCTACTATACCGAGATATTATGAGTACAATTATATTATTATTGCTATTACTATTATTACTGCTATTACTATTACTATTATTACTGCTATTACTATTACTATTACTATGATGGCTACTACAATGGCTACTACAATGGCTACTCTACTACAATGGCTACTCTTCTAACTTAAACTCTATTACTAATACCATGTGACTATGATGACTAAACTGGAAAAATAGAAATAAATTATCTGAAACAATAGGACGTAATATGAAAATATAAAAATATAAAAATATGAAAATATAAAAATATGAACAATACGAAAATATGAAACAATATGGATATGGTGGTGGGGCGGAGTAAGGCTTAGAGGCTCATATTGTGCGAAAAGCGAAGCTCATAGTGAGTGCGAGGCCCAGTGTGCGAAAAGCGAAGCTTATATTGTGCGGAAAGCGAAGCTTATAGTGTGCGGAAAGCGAAGCTCATAGTATGCGGAGAGAGGGGCGCGAGGGGCGCGATTAGATCAATGGGGCCGCAGAATGGGTATAGGCAGAATGGGCCGAATGTGCAGAGTGCGGTTGGGATGCGCATTCTACGGCCCCTGCTACCCAAGATAAATTGCACTGCGCACGTCTCGGACTGTCCTCGCATAATCTTCTCTCCTCTTGCCTTTTGCCTGTTACAAGCACGGGCACTTGTACGAACAAAGCGTGGCCGTTGACTTTAGCACCTAACAAGTATATTGAGAGAGAAAGCCTGATTTTTTCTCTATCCATTGGTGCAAAAACCCTCCCAACCCTTCCACTCACTCTGCACTAAGAGCTCCTCAATCCTTAATCCCCCACACTGCTGCTGTTTTTGGCACCATTTCTGCCATTTTTGTTTGCCAATCAGCCTTCTGTGTTTACTTGAGCTGTGGGATTTGAATTTGGCCTGAAACAACCTAAATTCCTGGCAAACTCAGAGAAAAACTCCCGTTTTTTTTGCCCCCATCTCTCCGCCAGAACATATCTCCGCCCCTCCATCGCTTTTGACCTCCATCCAAACCCAAATCTCTTGATTTCATCATGTCGTCGTTCTATTTTGCTGAAGATGACTCCAATATGTTGCTAAATGTCCGAAAAAGGGCTCAAAACTCCCCCCTTCCGCCTCCGGTGCAGCCACCACCGCCCATAAACATAACTTCTCTGGTCACAACGCCTACGGGGAGCACTCCAGTGTCTAGGCTTTCTTCGCGGGCCATGGACTTCTCCAATTTGGATGATGTGCTTATGTTTCCCGTGGAAAACTCCCATGCTTATTCATATGCCCATCTTTCGCCCAACTCCTTGGCTCTAAGGTTGAATGTCTTAAAACGACTGTTGGAGATCTTGAACGAGCGTCCGGATTGGCTCAAGCTTGTTCATTCGCTGAAATATGGCCAAACAGAGCTGAAAAACGGACCAAATGAGAAAAACGACCTAAATAATGGCGTGGACGACCTAAAAAATGGCCTGAATGACCTAAAAAACGGTCTGAATGACCCCAAATCCGGTCTTAGTGATATTAATAGCCTGAATGGCCTCATCGACAAGTATTCAGGTGAGCAGAAAAAGCCCGGCCCCGGACGCCCGCTTCTAAACCGGGACGGAGACCATCACCTCCGATCCAACGCCTCTTCGGCAGCACTATCGGCGCTTTTCCGGCCCAAAATCGGCCGCTCCGATAGCATGCCCATGCTGAGGGCATTCACCAATGAAAACTCCGAGTGCAGCTCGCTCCATTCCAATGATAGTGCACATTCAATCAAGGTGAACGAGAAAATCAGTTCTTTCAAGGAGCCCAAGTTGAGAGAAGTCCTCCAGAGACGGGGAAGCGGGCCTGAGCCTGTGACTCCTGCTTTGGAAGTGTCTCCTCCGCCCGAAGAAGAGCTGGACGACTTTTTTGCCGATGAACTCAAGGATATAATCGAGCTCATTGAGCAGGACCCCACGCTCCTCTCCAGCAAATCCGACATTGCAGCCACGCTCCATGATCTTTCGCTTTCTTCGGCCACACACGACGCCCAACGAAAACAAAACTTGCTCAAGACGAAATTACTTTTTGCCTTGGCTACTCCTTTCGTGGAATCTGCAGGCACCACCTCCTCATTATGGGGCGAACCCACATCTTCCAGTACTGCACCCAGCCTGCTCTCCCAAGCCTCATCCTTACCTTCCAATCTACTGCTATCGATGATGCAGCCCCGGCAGTCCAGTGCAGGAACCAATCTGCTAGGCAAAGGTGTGGCTGTTGGCAGTGGCCCCAACCGACCGTTCCACTCCTTTTCTGCAGGAAAACACACATCTCCGCAGTCTATTATCACAGTGGAGGCTGATTTTCCCTGGAGTTTCAAGGCAGCCAATGACTTGGCATGCTTAATGTTTGGAGTGCTGAAAAGCATGATCAAAAATGTCACGTTGATTGACCTCATAGCGCCCCAGTTCCGGCAGTTTGTCACACAGAAGATGACCCGTGCCATCGCCCAGCGAAACCTGGAGAAAAACATCATTTTTGCCGGTGAAATTATCGCCATTTCCAGGTACTCCGAGGGCGACTTTGCTTGGACGTCCATTTGGGCTCAGAAAAAGGGAAACCTTATCATCTGCATGTTTGAGCAGATCACGTGCGATGCCTTTGACTTGACGCTTACGGCGGGCCAGGACGGCTATTCCATCACCAACATTGAGGAGGTGGCCGGGAAGCTTGTATCGAAGCTAGATGCAGGCAAAATCACCGAGACAGACCAACTTTCCCGGTCTTTGGCGCACGATTTGAGCTCGTCTTCAAATTCTCCATCTCTGGATCTACACGATAGTGAAATGCTCAACCAAAAGCGGTACTATACGATCCAATTGGGGGGAGAGGATAACATTCCATGTGCACTCACGTCGGATCCGATGGAAAAGGACCCGGAAAAAGCACAGCTACGGGTCAAAATCCACTCTATGCCATATATAGCAGGCATGTTTGTGGTGGACTTTGCTACACTTGAAGTGATGTCGTGCAACAAGGCCATAGTCAAGAACCTCTTTGGAGCATCGTATGACGATGTTTTGGACTCGCCCATCGACAAAATCATCCCCAACTTCTCTGCCATTTTAAAAGCAGGTCTAGAGGACCAAGGCCCTGGGTTCAGCATGGCCCCCGGGTTGGTGCTCCCCGAGCACTTTTTCCGCAAGTACGACGCCAAACTCAAGGTTTCAGCACAAGAGCATTTCGAGCCGGAGTTTCTAGGGTCCCGCGGAATCGACGGGCTTCATAGGGATGGTCAGAAACTCCATCTTGATGTGCAACTCCGTGTTCTTCGGCCTGATGTGTTTGTTCTCTGGGTCACTTATTCCCGTCACACCAATAAGAACATCCACCGGCACGTGAGCAAGCTTTCCAGCGAAGTCTCAGGTTTAGCTCTGCCTCGGCAACGCAGCAGCAGGAGTATCGTCAATTTACCATCGCAATTGAAGCTCTTCCCGGAGGACGAGGCAGAGATCTTGGAGTTGGGGTCCAGTGCAGATGTCAGCAGGCACAGTTCCACCCGCAAGCCGAAACGTGCCAGTACTTTTGCTGTGCCCATCACCTATATTACCGATACGGGCACAGCCAATGGCAACAGACTGGTTTCCTATACCGATAGTGTGTCCAATCATAGCGAGCAGATGTCAGCACGTCCCAGTTCCGGAGACTCCAACACGACGGCCTCAAGTCATTACTACCGCAATTTCACCGAGCAGGAGATCTTGGATATCGAAAACCAGGAACTCGAGCTTAAACAGAAGCAGTCCGAGTTCTGGCCCACTCGTATTGGCGAACGCAAGCGGTCCAAGAAATACGACGAGTTCAAAGTGGTCAAGAAAATGGGCGAAGGTGCTTATGGAAAAGTGGTGCTTGCAGAGCACAAGAAGGACCTGCAGTACCTGGTGATCATCAAGTGTATTGATAAGCAACGGATCTTGGTGGATACGTGGGTGCGAGACCGCCAATTGGGCACCATCCCCTCGGAGATTCAGATCATGGCTACGCTCAACCAGGAACCACACCCCAACATCATGCGGATAGTGGACTATTTTGAGGACCCCAACTACTATTACTTGGAAACACCTATCTTCGGCAACCCTCCAGCCATCGATCTTTTCGACTACATCGAGGTCAAGAGCGATATGAGCGAGTTGGACTGTCAGCTCATCTTTAAGCAGGTGACGTCGGCCATCTACCACCTCCACAAACATGGGATCATCCACCGCGATATCAAAGATGAAAACATCATCGTCAACGAGTTTGGCGTGGTCAAGTTGATTGACTTTGGCAGTGCTGGCTACGTCAAGCTGGGGCCCTTTGATGTGTTTGTGGGCACCATCGACTATGCGTCTCCAGAAGTGTTAAGAGGAGAGAAGTACGAGGGTAAACCACAGGATATTTGGGCCCTAGGAGTGTTGCTCTACACCATGATCTACAAGGAGAACCCTTTCTACAATGTGGATGAGATCATGGAGGCCAACTTGCGGGTGCCGTATATTGTGAGTCCCAAGTTGAACGACTTGATCGAAGCCATATTGGTGCGTGACATCGAGAAGCGGCCTACCATCACGGATATCGCCGAGCACCCATGGCTCGAGGATGTTTAAAATGTATTAGTACGGAAGAAGGAATTTGATAGAAAAAGGGATTGATAGAATTGGTTGGAGTGTTTGGTCACGCAATGCCAGTGCCAGTGCCAGTGCCAGTGCCAGTGCCAGTGCCAGTGCCAGTGCCAGACATAGTATGACCATCTGATCATGATTCAACAGTTGCAAGGTTATTGATCATTGGAGCCGATCTGGTGGATATGATCTAACTAATGACCAAACATGACTCGGCCTGATTACCAGGGTATATGGACATGACCAAAGGTTACTCGAACTGATGACCAGAGTATGTGGATCCATGGTAATGGATTTATGGTATACCCGTCCTCAGGGTTATATGGATTATGCTTATTACTTCAACTGATTATGATCAGGTAGTTATGGTGTATAGTTATGGTGTATGTATATGTATATGTATGGATATGTGATGTAATAGTTATGATATTTTGAACATGGCACTCAGTAGATCTAAGAATCTAAGTGACTCTAAGTAGATCTAAGTGAATCTAGTAACACTGTCTATGTTATATTCTTTGATACATCCATGCCTTATTAAAACTATGGAGAGGAACCGGAGTGGCTTATATAACTTTGAGAGAAACGCAGCATCCAAAAACTCTCCACCAGAACAATGGTAGCCATCATTGCAGCCATCATTGTCAAAGTATAATGGCTAATGCAGACTCCACTATGGCCATTGCAGACTCTATATCACTCCCATCATAGTACTTCGTACAATGATGGCATGGCCATTGTTATGATCAGACAGAGTAGGTTTCTGATACCTCTATAGGTAGGGCCCACCTATGGTGGATCTAACAGTCTATATCCCTCCACATCAAGTAGTAGTATTAGTGATGGTAGTATATAGTGAGGTAGTAGTATGTAGTAGTAGTGATGGTAGTATGTAGTAGTGGTTAGTAGTAGTAGTAGTGATGGTAGTAGTAGTAGTGATGGTAGTAGTAGTAGTAGTCAGAGTAAATAGTAGTAGTAGTAGTAGTGGTAGTCTAGTAGTCAGAGTAAATAGTAGTGGTAGGTAGTGGAAGTAGTAGTTTGAAGTCGTGGGTAATTGATTCTACATCCGGTCAGTTGGTACCCAGTTCCTTTGATAAAAAGCCACTTTGAATATATCCACCTAGGCTAGAACCCAAGTAAGTAAGCTAAGAGCCTAAGCAAATGGCACTTGGCTGGCTACTCTGGCTCTGCCGTTATCTACTTGAGTAGCCCCAATTTCCATCTTTAAGGAACCATCAACGAATAAAGACTTTCAACGATAAGGTGCTAGAAGTATAAAAATACGAATCCAGCATTTTCAAGAAATATTAGGAGTAGTAGTGGTAGTAGTAAAGTAGTAGTAGTAGTGGGGGTGATAAGTAATAGTAGTAGTGGTAGTGGTAAGTAATAGTAGTAGTGATAATGTATTAAATTATACTAGAGGGTAATGAATTATACTATAGAGCGTAGTAAATAATACATATAGGGTACTTAATTACACAAAGGATTTATATACGTTGTGTGATGCCGGGAATCAAGGTTAGGTGGGAGTCGACGGGCCACATGTCACTATGAAGGAAACATCTATCTTCTGCCTGTGTATTCTAAGTGTTCTGACTATCACCGTTCTACCGTTCTATCTACCACCGTTCCAATTATCTCATGATGTCTTGACGTCCTTTGCTCTTGAACCGTCTGATCACTGTACCTCCGACTCGCCGGTTTCTTCTGACAGATTAGTCTTTGGTAAGTAATATTAGTAGTAATAGTAGTAGTAATAGTAGTAGTAATAGTAGTAGTAATAGTAGTAGTAATAGTAGTAGTAATAGTAGTAGTAATAGTAGTAGTAATAGTATGTTAGATCCAAGATGGGTGGAATACAATCCATACAGAGATTGAGCTCAAGTGCCCAATTAATAGGGAATTGATGCTCTTACCGCTTTCGCGTCCATTGTTACTACACCCCTTCGGCTACCTTCCAGCAGACTACTCAATGGCGGCCGATTCCTTTTCCTGAGGCATTCATCAACGAATATAGTTTCGATTAGGTAATAACGTACTTACACTAACATAGTGGTAAGTATTAGTGTATTAGTGATTAGTGGTAAGTAGTAGTAGTAGTGGTAGTAGTAGTAGTGGTAGTAGTAGTAGTGGTAGTAGTAGTAGTGGTAGTAGTAGTGGTAGTAGTAGTGGTAGTAGTAGTGGTAGTATTACAGTGTATAGTAGTAAGTATCTAACCGCATGCCCTACTCAATATTGATCAAGTTATTCTACTCTACTTTTTACCTACTCTAGTTTCACTAGCCAAGATAGTCTACCCTACTGTAAACATACAGTAGTTTCTACTATGAATAGTATCTCGAGTCTCCAGTGTTTACTGACCATAAGATTCTTAGTCTACTAACCACATACTCTAGTTCTTAGTAACCACATACTCTAGTTCTTAGTACCACTTACTCTGCCCTTCATCTTTACTAGCCATAAGATACTCTACTCAGTACTAACCACTTACTGTAGTCTTTACTAACCACTACTCTAGATTTTCACTGATCAAGAGACTCTAGTCCCTGTTGTCCACTAACTATAAGGTTCCCTAGTCTCTAGTCTCTACTAAACAAGATAATCTACCCTAAAACCACATACTCCAGTTTCTGTTATGAATATGTCTCGGCACTTGTCTTCTTTCGCTAGTAACCACATACTCCAGTTTATATCAACCAAGCTAGTGTGCTCTACTTTACTACCTACTCTATACTAACTAAGAAACTCTACTATAAGCATACAGTTCTACTATGATATTGTCTCTAGTCTCTTTTTTCACTAAACAAGATACTCTGCTCTAGTAACCAATAGTAGTAGTATTAGTAGTAGTAGTAGTATTAGTAGTAGTAGTAGTATTAGTAGTAGTAGTAGTATTAGTAGTAGTAGTAGTATTAGTAGTAGTAGTAGTATCATTATTATTATTAGTAGTAGTAGTAGTGGTAGTAGTAGTAGTAGTAGTAGTAGTAGTAGTAGTGTAGTAGTAAAAGTAATATACATATCTCTCTTGTCATCTATATGTGTATCTGCTATGGAAATGGCCACAGTCCCTCCATGATACTCGATATTAATGCCCTTTATATAAGGTTTATTATAGTGTGGGTGGTGAGAACCGAGGGTGGTGAGCAAGAAGCCACACCCGTGCACCAGGCTACCCCAGGCCAAAAAGGCCCAACGCAAACGGCCTTTTTTCCCATGAAATCCGCTGAAAATGAGTTCGTTGAAATCTTGGAATTCCGGACATTCCAATGCTATAGTTTCAGGAAATTGTATAGGTTGTGTGAAGAAAAACGTCCATGGCCAAATGAGCTCCAACCAATTCCGACCAATTCCGACCTCCGAGCCCGCGCTCCCAATACATCATAGCACAGAATATTGAACACTACGTAACACCATATAAATGTATGGAGTAAATTGACAGAATACCATATTGTTTACATTTTTTGGCATACTAATATGGTGTGTGATTATGAGCACTGACCCTGGTATGGTATGCAATATCTTGACCGGAATTGAGGAGCGCGGCCGGAATTGTCTAGCTACTGGACCCCCAAAAGTCCCCACGCAAAAGATTATCCACTCAAAAATATGTATCGTAAAGTCCGGAATTCCAGGATTCCAACTAACCCACTCTTCATTCAGTACGATGAAAAAAAAAGGTGTTTGCGTTGGGCCTTTTTCTGCCCGTACACCAGGGGTGTACGGGTGTTTCCCTGCTTTCGCGACCCCCGGTTTACCCCAGTTCCGGCCATTCTAATCAGCCGTACAGTGTTTTTCAAAACTATTCAAACCACACTACCATTAATTCAAAAAAATCCGTACCCATTCGTACAGTCTTGCGAACCAAATGTCGTGATGTTTCATACCAACGTTCATTAAAATTCAATATTCTGAAATGTTAAATCCGGAGGATCGCCTCATATGTACTACATTTTGGAGTCTTGCAGTACCAGTCAAGGGCGAGAACGGACTTAAACTGAACTGGAAGAGGTACGAAATTTTTTGAACTATTGATTTGTTCAATTGTGCTCCTATGATTCGAAACATTTGCTGCGCTGGTTTGAATAGGTTTGAAAAACACTGTACTTGAATGCCACCTGTCTTCACCAATGTCGAGATCCCCCAACTCTAAAAAGTAGACCGATTAATGAATGCAGCTAGACTACCGTGAGTATTAGTATGACAAAAATTGTTGCAGGTGCAGTGGGCTATTTTTCACTTGGTGTAGAGTGCGTAATCAGACATGGGTACACCACTCTGCTGTTTAGTATGTTCACTTACCCATGGTTCTCCAGAAAAAGGAATCGGGCTACTTAAGTAGTTGGCAATGGAGTTGGCGTATCCAGCTGGTTGTCACTAAGTCCTTGCGGAAAAACTGTTCACATTCCCCCGGTGCTTCGGGTTTATCACATTCCATTCTGGTACCTCGGGTTTATCACCCCTGGTGCTTCTTACCAAGGTGACAGAGGAAGTGGCATTCTGGAATTGCCATTGCCAGATCTGACGGTGTAGGCTTCATAATACCTCCATGGGTAGTGCTCTGCCCATAGCGATATAGTAGGTGTAAATAGCACTCCATCAGTCGTGTCAGAACAAGTGTGAAACACCAATTAAACCAGTACAATATAATACAATAGTAATTATAAAGTAATGATCCAGCAAACTGCTTCCCTGAGCACACTGTTCCGTCCCATTATCTATGCGAACGACTCCTCCTTTTCATGGGGCTCTTCTTTGCTATTCAACATGGGTTTCATCAAGCGTTTTAGCAAGTTTGATGAGATACATTCAAGCGCAGACTCGCTGTCAGCTTCTTCGCTGAGTATCGACTTAAGGAGTCTTCTCCATCAGTTATGGCAAAGTCATCGACTCGTTGTCTTTCTCAGACGAGGTGATTTTGGGCCAGCTCTGTGACCACTTGGCATGGTGTCCCGACCAGACGTCCGCTCGTGAACCAGCCACCTTGTCGACCCTTAAAAGCTATAGAATGTACTCTGTCCTCGACAAGCTTTTTGGGCGGTACACGCAAGATGCAGCAGAGCCGGAGTTGGGAAAACGGGCCACCGACGACGACGATGAAGAAGACCTCTTCACTTACTCTTTCCAGAGAATTGATGCCAAGTACTCCGAGCCCGAAAGTGAGCACAAACGAGTCTTTGAAGCCACCGCTCGCTCGTCTGCATACACTGAAGTGTACGATTCTTCCGTAAGTGCCAAACGTGACGACTGTGTGCCGGTCACGTGGTACAATGTGTTCCACCACAGTATCTTTGGGAAGCCCAAGTTCTGTCACGATTTTCGTGGGTAAAAGAATGACGGATATAAGAATAGATGGAGCAGGAATGGACAATATAGGAAGAAATGTGTGGATAAAAATGGAGCTGGAATCTGGCAAGTGGTGCTGGAAACCAATTACCTCGGTAATTTCATCACATTCCATGGGCAAATCCAGGAGAATCGCCCTGTCAAAGTACTCACTCTGCATTACATTTGGGAGATTGAAGGCTTCATTCTTCATTAAACCAGTACAATATAATGCAATAGTAAAATACTGTGATGTCCAGCTTTTTTATTTTATTTTTTTTTTGTTAAGAAAAATAGTTGTTGAGGATGAGAAAATGTGGGCGATCGGTGGGGTTTATATAGTTTGCGATATGGCACAATGGCTGCAAAAAAGGTGTGCTTAGTTTCCGGAGTGTCTGGTACATACGTTTTGTTACAACACCACATTTCTAAACCACATATTTAAGAAACACTTCTCAACGATGCCATATGTTTAGGAACGATCCATATGTTTAGGAACGGTCCATATGTTTAGGAATGATCCATATGTTTAGGAACGACCCATGTTTATGACACGACCATACGTGCACATACCAATTACTTTTCCAATGAATGGAGAGCTACCAAAAATACATAGCTTCAACTGATCTAGATGTTGTCCAATTTAGATATTGTATCAGAACAAACAAAAAGATTGCAGCACCACAATTTCACACATGGTCTCCCAATGCATCACTCACTGATGCCCTAAGTGGCTTGACCAACGTTGATCCGACGGAAACCTGTAATAATAGATTGGGAGTTCGAAATAGCGCATGTTAGACTTGAGATTTACCGAATCTCGATACAGGACATCCGGAAGAACAGCCAGGCATGTCAAAAAGATTTAATCAACATCAACTGTATGCAAGAAGGCTACAGCGATGACAGTATGCAAGAAGTATAATGCTATCCGGTAAGGATAAGAAAGCAAGCAGATTAAGAAAACAAGCAAAACCAGATAGCAAGCACGTGAGCGCAGTTGGCCGAAAAGTTGTCCGACAACTGGACGNACAAGCAAAACCAGATAGCAAGCACGTGAGCGCAGTTGGCCGAAAAGTTGTCCGACAACTGGACGTTTAACGGCCAACAGAGAAGCCCCGTTTTTAAAAGAGGAAGAACTCCATTGCTTAAGACATTTATACGACTTTAAGAGATAAGCTATATTAAAACGCTTGATAAAACAATCATCACTTATACTATCTGAACGGGTGAGTTCCTACTATTAGCAATAGCCGTCAGAACATATTCAAATATCTTAGATAACCTTTTAGGCATCGTTCCTGGAAACGATCCACAACATTGACAAGCCGTTAGAAGCTTAAACCCTTTGCGAATACTGGTTAACGCCCCAGGTCGCATAATAATTATAACAGCGCATGATCTCTTTATATGCAGCATAGCCTCGTTAGTAGAATCCATTAGCACTAAGTGTTTGGAATTGTTGTATACACTCCCATAATCTGGAATAGTTATCACGTTAAGTTTCAACAAGTGTCTTAACTTTGGTACTTC